>JAUIMM010000759.1:3487500-3510000 GCA_031769625.1 Taudactylus pleione | reverse complement strand
ACAAACACACAAATGAGAGAGAGAGAGAGAACAGTGTACAGTAGTGTGTACTGTACTTACTCCTACAATTAAGCCAACTGGGCCCGGCTGCTGGCGGCGGTGGTGGTGGCGGCGGTGGTGGTGGTGGTGATGGCGGCGGCGGCGGTGGTGGTAGCGCTGCCGAGGCAGGGGGGGCTTCTCGGCCTGTGGGGAAAAATACATGTCATCATTAAGGATAATTTGAAAACAAGAGTTCAGACCTCTATTCCAAATTGGAGAGGGATTACGGTACAGTGCTGTAGATGGCCTTAGGGAATTAGCTATTGATTAAAATACAAACCAATACAGTATACTGTAGTACAAAAACTACTGTAGTCTGTGGAGCTGGCATTGGGCCCAACATAAAACAGTATGGTACTGTACTGTCCTGTACTGTATATAAAAAAATATACAGTCCAGTAAAGTACTGTATGACCAAGTGGTGCAACGTCACACAGAGGCTCTGTGGGTGGCACTGTCGCCACCACACAAGCTGTACAAGATGGCACAAAAGATGGCGAGATAGATGTGGGACCCATTGCTGGCAATGGAGACCCAGCAGTGCCTTTCCAGCTTCAACGAAGCATTCGATGTGAGAAGTGATAAGATACCAGCCAATCAGCTCCCAAATTTCATTTTTCAAACATAGCCTGTGAGATGACAGTTGGGAGCTGATTGGAGACCCCTGAATCTGTCTGTGACGTACAGTAATAATGTCAGACTTAAAGGGGACAGGCCCAGCACAGATAAATAGTGTGTACAGTACTGTAGGTTAACATAGATTTGGTCGACAGGCATTAGAATGGTGGATCAATCAACTTGCCTTTTGTTACTGTAGGTTTATTATACATACAAGCCATGTCGACCAATAATGTGTCACCCTTTAGTCCATGTACAGTACTGTAGATTTAATCAGCCTGTCAATCAAATGTCTGCCAGTCATGTCAGTGTGTGGTAACAACTGTCAGTCATCGTCAGATACTGTAGTATCCAACACCCTGCAGTGCAGTGTACAGTAATGTAGAGTATGTCAGAGTCGTGCATTGTACTGTATTTGTTATTGTACAGTATACTGTAATTCATGTGATTATACAGCAATACTGTACTTACTGCGCCTTATACGCCTCCTGATGCGCTCTAGGTGAGGCCTGTCCCTCCTCAACAGGTCCAACCACCTGCGCTGGAGTGACTTCACGTTGCGGTGCAGGCCATAGCACCTGTATATTTCTCTGCTTGCACTTCGATAGGCAAGCTCTTTGTCTTGGTTTGTGGTGATGGCTACGTCCCACCACTTCACCAAGACAAAGAGCTCGCCGGCCGAAAATCTTCTCGCCCTATTCGCAGCCATTTTCAATAGCCAGTGATGCACGTCATACATCGCACGACGCATAACGTATGGCGCATGGCACACGACAACACTAATTCACTCGTTACGGCAGGCATCTGTGGTGCACTGTAATGTAGTCATAACCGTAGTGGCAAAGTAGTGTGGGCATCACGGGATTGAAAAGTTTCTGAAGTCATGAAATCACTGTTGTGTAACATTCAGGTTGGACAGCATCACCATTGTCACAAGTTTGCGATGCAATGCTATTTTGCGCTTCAAACGCAGTCAGCTTTGAACACAGAGAGCTCTCTCACAGACAGAAACCACTCTCAGACACAGTCCAAGAGGCATCGCTATAGTGTGTAAGCATTTTTCAGGACACTAGGGCAGAGCTGACTGCTTACACTAAATGGTTTAACAAAGCATCCTTTATTATGGTAATGAGAGGCTCTTGCTTGATTTGGGGGAAGGGACCTGATGCACTGTGTATGACTCTCGGCCCACTGGGCATGCGCCAGAAATCCCATCGCAACCCTCCTACTGGGCATGCGCCCACCAGAGATGGAAATCCAACAGCATACCGACTGCAGTAATGCAGCCAAATGCGCATGCGCAGTGATGATCTTCCATACGCCATGGCATAGCGCTACATGGCGTATGGCTTGGCGCCACAGATCCCATTGTACCCCCTCCATTTCTAATCCATCGCAGATGGCTGACAGCAACCATAGCGCCAACCGTGTAATACAGAGAGCTCTCTCTCATACAGATCCCACTACTACCGTACTTACTGGACATGAGAAATCACAATAGTGTGCAAGGTTGGAACAGCATCACCATTGTCACAAGTTTGCGATGCAATGCTATTTTGCGCTTCAAATGCACAGTCAGCTTTGAACACAGAGAGCTCTCTCACAGACAGAAACCACTCTCAGACACAGTCCAAAAGACGTCACTATAGTGTGTAAGGCTGAGACCGCATCTACATTGTCGCATGTTTGCGTTTTGCGCTTTAGGCGCAGTTTGTAATACAGAGCCCTCTCTCTCATTCTATACAGTCCATTCACTTCCAGTTTCTGCAGTTATGAAATCACTATTGCGTGGTGCAAAATTCAATGGCACCGTCAGTTTTTAATATACAGTACAGACACATTCATAGCGGCACACTAGTTGTCCTTGCAGATGGGGGATGGTGTCCTTGGCAATGGTCACTATTCGTAGCATTTTTCAGGACACTAGGGCAGAGCTGACTGCTTACACTAAATGGATTAACAAAGCATCCTTTATTATGGTAATGAGAGGCTCTTGCTTGATTTGGGGGAAGGGACCTGATGCACTGTGTATGACTCTCGGCCCACTGGGCATGCACCAGAAATCCCATCGCAACCCTCCTACTCAGCATGCGCCCGCCTTAGATGGAAATTCAACAGCATACTGACTGCAGTAATACAGCCAAATGCGCATGCTCAGTGATGATCTTCCATACGCCATGGCATAGCGCTACATGGCATATGGCTTGGCGCCACAGATCCCATTGTACCCCCTCCATTTCTAATCCATCGCAGATGGCTGACAGCCACCATAGTGCCAACCAGGTAATACAGAGAGCTCTCTCTCATACAGATCCCACTACTACCATACTTACTGGACATGAGAAATCACTATAGTGTGCAAGGTTGGAACAGCATCACCATTGTCACAAGTTTGCGATGAAACGCTATTTTGCGCTTCAAACGCACAGTCAGCTTTGAACACAGAGAGCTCTCTCACAGGCAGAAACCACTCTCAGACACAGTCCAAGAGACGTCGTTATAGTGTGTAAGGCTGAGACCACATCTACGTTGTCGCATGTTTGCGTTTTGTGTTTTAGGCGCACAGTTTGAAATACAGAGCCCTCTCTTGGCACTACAGATCCCATTGTAACCCCTCCACTGGGCATGCGCATGAAATCCCATTGCAACCCCTCGAAGCAGACAGCCACCACAGCGCAGACATTGATGAAAGTTTTGCACTATTTAAACACACAATCAGTTTGTAATGTCTTACTTTTAAGTAGCCTTTTAAACAACAACACTACAGTATTACAGTACAACACTACTAAAGTAGTTTCACTATAGTGTCCAGAGCAGATAGTGCCAATAAAAACATATACAGTATACGGTACGGTATATTCTTTTCCAGGGATCAAATCTGGGACCATAATTCTTCCAAAGTGATCACCTAACCACTAGCCCACATGACAGCTACAGTGAACTGCACAGAGCGGCCTCATCCTTGTGCACTCCTCCCGGTGCTGTTTTTAATTTAAAAAAAAATTGTCATACTGTAATTCATCCCATCTCAGTGAAAGCTGTGCGTGCATCTCATCTACAGTATCGGTTATACCGTGATAACAACTCGGGCAACTTCTCTACTGTTCAGTTACTACACCGTATGTACAATACTGTATGTGCAGTGATTTGCATCCTGTTATAAGATCTTACTGTACGGTACAGTACTGTACTGTATGTACGTTATGTGACATTAAAAATATTGGTTGTGCGAACATGAAAATGCTGTGAATGTGATATCCATCCAATTTACTGTAAGTTTAACAGTATGGCATTCAGTACAAGGCATTCAGTATAAATTACAACAGTGGAGCACTCGCCACCCAGCGGTTAAGCACTGTATTACATGCAATTACAACAGTGGAGCACTCGCCACCCAGCGGTTAAGCACTGTATTACATGCCGTAGCATATCCTTCGTTGAAGAATACCACGGTATGCCACAAGTCCATGGCATGACTCAGAGGCCTGCACGCCACTCCACAAGTCCATGGCGCGACTCATGCAACGCCATGAGCAACAAAATAGCTGGGCAAATCTGTATCTGTGTAGCGCAAGGAACATGTCCATTAAGGCATCAGCATTAATGATTGGAATTTCATTGCTTTTTGAGTTTGAGTGGCATAAATTCAATAGGTTTTGTGAGATTTCAGGTCATGTCTAAGAAGCCTTAATGGGACATGTGAAACAAAAGGTTTTTTGTCTATGGAATAATACGAAGCTGTTGAAGTTTTTCATCAATAATAATTCTCCAATAGCTCAGCCTTCCATTTATAAACCACCCTGTGGGGCACGTTTATATGGCTGTCACTGCAAAAATGTACTTTCTTGGAAATATTTCATTCTTGATTCTTCCAAAATTCTACCTGACTAGTTTGAGTCAGCCAATCCTTTGTTATCACATGAGATAGAGGAATGAGTGGCATGGCTTTAGACTATGAACTCACAAAGTATCTCTGTTCATTGCATGGGGTTATACTTTATATGGTAGTTGCATAACAATTAGCAAATTGTACTTATTATTATTATCAATAATAATAAACTTTATTTATAGGGCTCCACAAGTGGTCCGTAGCTCTGTACAAAGGGCAAAACAATAAGACAGTACAGGGTAAAACAGTACAGTACATTACAGTAGACAAGTAACAAATAGCACTACAAATCTCAACTCAGCCACCGAGGCAAGGGGAGCAATGGAAATATTCATCATAATCTAAATTCTGCAGCTATTAGCATGGGATAACGGGTCTAGGTCATCTGAAGAAACAAAAACAACAGAGGAGTGGAGTCCAGGGGAAGAGAGCCCAAGAAGGAGGTATAGAGTGTAGCTGTTGTGCAAAAGGAGTAAGTAATGAGAACAGGAGGAAGGAGGACCCTGTTCATGGAGCTTTCAGAACCAGTGTAAGGAGAGCTAAGGACAGGAAGCAGGATTGAGAGAATTGGATAGTGCAAGAAGGTGAGGTAGACTACTAGGTGACATGATTAAGTGGCGCACGAACATAGGCAAACGTAGGGGGGTTTCCGTCTGCCTGGAAACCCCCCTCCCCAGTCACACACCATGACCACAATAGTAATAGTAATATAATACAATGTTACTAGTGCTGCATGTTATTCTCAGTATCACAAATGAAATAATTAGCACCACCTGTGGATCTTTTAAAATGTATCAGCCAGTAATAGATATACCTGTGCACCAACTAGGAGATCTGGAAAACATGCACTATTAGGGATGCACTGCTATAGAGCCCAATATGTACATATATGTCCAGGGCACTGCTAGGTTCTCCTGCTGCTACCCCAGACTTGCTTCATAGTCTGGAATGGTGCCCACATCTGAAAAAAAACATTCTGCTCAGACAGGATGGATCTACTGCCGTATCTAATGGCTTACTGTGATCGCTGGTCCAGTATATGCTGGAATTATGCAATACAATATACTTTGTATGATGCATATTAAAGCTGGATAAGTGCTAATTATACCCACTTCATGGACTGGCTACACTCACTCTAAAATCAAGCATTTGGAAACCCCCTCTAGAAATCCTGCGTTTGCTACTGCGAATATGCTTTTATAAACAGTTGGGTTTTCAGCGTCCATTTGAAGCTGAGCAGACTATGGGGTCTAGTTATTAAGCAGTGTTAGGAGACAGTGAAAAGTGATAAGTCTGTGATAAGGTGCCATCAATCAGCTTCCAACTGTCATTTTTCAAACACAGCCTGTGAGATGACAGTTGGGAGCTGATTGGCTGGCACCTTATCACAGACTTATCAGTTTTCAGTGACTATCCTAAAGCTGCATACACACACAACGATTTTTTGAACGATTATCGTTAAACGATATTGTTTAACGATAATCGTTTGAAAAAAATCGTTCACTTTCTGAGTCAAACGATTAACGATAATCATTCATGCGCGTTCACGTTTGTAGTTTGTAGTTCAGTCAGACTTGTCAACTCAACGATTTTCATTAAGGGAATATGCAAAGATCGTTTGTAGTTCAAAAAAATTGTTCATTACACTTTAAAAAATCTGACAGATAATCTGACAGAAAATCGTTCAGAAAATCGTTGGTAACAAAATCGTTGTGTGTGTATGCAGCTTAAGGGATAGTCTGATAGAATGAGGGAGAACATCCCAGTAATACAGGGCAGCACAGGAGAAATCTTGGATTCGGTACTGAGAGGTAGTAACCAGAGTGGGTGGGATGGAGCACGTATGGTGTTGAGGTTAGAGCTGTAGGGAGCATGGGAGTTGGAAAGGGCTTTATATGTGTTAGTGAGGAGTTTGAAGAGGGTTCTGTAGGGGAGGAGGAGCCAGTGTAGGGCTTTACAGAGAGGGGACAGATGTTGAGCGGTGGGAGAGGAAGATAAGTCTAGCTGCAGCGCTAAGTATAGATAAGAGAAGACCAAAACGGCAGCAGGGAAGGCCAGTAAGGATAAGGTTGCAGTAGTTGAGACGAGAAGTGATCAGTGATCAGTGTACATCATTAATACAACTTTGCATTAAGACCATAATAACAAATGAACCATACCATGTTTCTTCTAAAATACAAGCAAAGTAATTAATGTTAAAGGGTATGTAGTCATTATGTCGACATTGTGAATGTCGACAGTATATGTCAGGGTTAGGCTGTGGTTAGGGTTAAGGCTTAATAACTGTAAAAACTCTAAGTTGACATGCCGACTGCACGTAAACATGTTCAATGTCTACATAACGCCCATGTTGACATTCTGAATGCTGACTTTCAGACCATATCGACATTCTGAAAGTCGACATTTTGTACCACATCCATGTTAAAGACACATTTAATTTTTAGAGGGGCCTGGGTCTTTAATCTATTGCATTTGATTTTAAATTACGTTTGTCTGTAAACACAATTTTCCTCACCACAAATATTAATAACTCTGGTGGTCAAGGAATTAACCGAATTGCAACAGCTTGCCTCTCACCCTGCCATGTGGTACATGAAATATTGACATATTTACAGTTTTATACCTCCTATTTAAGAGGCTTAATTGGTAAAATTCCTTCATCCCTCATTGTCCCCCTGGGAGTGCCTGTAAAGCCAAGCAGCAGGACTGAGGACTTAATTTTAATACGTAATCATAAAATTACTAAAATTGGCTACATGAGATAGGGATTGGAATTGTACAACCAGATTGGTTTAGAGAAGGTGACAGACTGAACGGCTTTATATATATTGTTGTTTTTATGGATCTAACTTGGACACCATATGGCTGGTAAATAACTAGGTCTGGCTGATTTCTGTATCCTAACTTGTGCTATCACATGCTGTAGTCCCACAGTGCAGAACACATCAGCAACTGAATAGGTAAAAAACAGAGAGAGCCAGCAGTTATAATCAGGCAGATGGTTACAGTTATATCTAAAAGGAGTTCATTCTGCGCATTGTATCCATAGTGCTGTCACTACAAATAGATAAACTTGAAAGCCCTCAAAATATTATTTTTTATTACCAGTTATGTATATAGTGCACATGTATAAGACATAGCTTGTTACAGACAATATTTCAGTCATTCACATCAGTCCCTGCCCAGTGGTGATTAAAATCTATATTCCCTACCACATGTGCACACATATACACACTATTGTTACTTTTTTGTCAGAAGCCAAGTAACCTATCAGAATGCAAATACAGGGAGAGCATACAAACTCCATACAGATAGTGCTTTGGTCAGAAATGTAATTCATGTCTTCAGGCCTATGAGACAGTAATGCTAACCACTACATCACCATGCTGCTTATTATTTCTTTTATATAATAAATAGGTACTTATTATCATGTATGCAAACATTTTGTATGGACCACTAGAACAATATGAAATTGATCCATAATTTGCAATAACAGTACACTCTATTTTTCACTCATGATAACTTCCATCATAAAGAAGATGGTCTCATAATCATTTATTAACATTTTTCAGAAACCCATGTTTCTAAATTGCAGTTTACAGGCGCACATGGAGAAGTGTATTTACATGCATACAGTATGCAGGGGGTCTATCTCAGTCACAACTGACACTTGATATACTGTACAAGGCCTACACTCCCCGTTTCCTCCTCCACTTCTTCATTCTTAAGGAGCTGTAAGTGTTAAATGCAGTCACATATTCACAGAGGCATATGTGTAAGTATTTTTGTTTTGTTATTTTTAGGTAAATACAATGCCATTAGTCGACTATCCTAAAGGTGCATACACTCGTAAAGATTTTCTGTCCAACCATCCAACTAGTTGATTGGTTGGATTGAAAGTCTGGTAAGGTATGAAAGTAAATGACAATCAGCAATTTGCTCCCAAATGCCGGAAAATGGACAAAAACTGTTGTTTGAACAAATTGTTTAGATCAAACATTTAACAAACTTGTCTGAGGACCATTTTATCTGCTTTCTGGCATTTAGGAGCAAATTGCTGATCATCAGTTACTCCCATACGTTACCAGATTTTCATTCCAACCAATCAACTAGTTGGATGGTTGGACAGAAAATCTTTATGCACCTTTAGAACACATTTCTTCATTATTTTACAGCAATCAGAAATGGTCAATATAATATAATGGCTTCTTTTTTGTATAATTATAAGTTTCAATTGGGAACTGCCCTAATGACTATAACAGTGTAATTAAATACCATTCTTACATACAGTAGCAGCAAAACAGTGCCACCTTGTGGCCAAAACTTTTGGCATTACCTAAATGATAATTACTTCCACAGGCACAGCTGTACCCAGGACTGTATTCTGAGTTTATCCTGTCCTGGGCACGTGTGATGGATGACACCTGTCATGCAGAAGGAAATAATTGAATTCATCCACTTTTGCTCCCACCCTAATCACATTGCAGCTAAAATAAAAAAGTAGAAATAAGTGAACTGAAATAATATTCAAATTATTTAACATACAAACAGTTGTCACATAAGACAAAGCATCTTTGTACAAAACTCTTTCATTGTGGGAGCAGTGGCAAAAGGGTCAGAGGTTTATGGATAAAAAGGTTTGGGAAGATATACACTGCAAGACACACAGGGCCATTTTTAAGTCTATTACAGGGGCGGGGTGCTCCAAAAATTCTTGCACAGGGTGCTAGTAGACCTAGCAGAGCCTTCTTTTATGGCTCCCAATGTTCTTGTCAAAGATACATATAATTGGGATGATGAACAATCCTAATGAGGCCTGAGGCACATACATGTGGCAAATCATGGGCCTGGCCATAAACTTGTGTGTGTGATTTATCTAATATGGGCGCAGTTTTACAAATCCATATATAAAGCATTCTCTTTTAAATAGCTAGTGGTATATTTACTAAGGTTGATTTTAATTGATTTAAAATTGATTAAAATTTACCCCCTCTGATCAAATAAAAAAACTATCCTCATCTAACCCTCAGTGCTGAGTTTGTTGTAATGACCAATACACAAAATAAAAAATACAGAGAGCACTCTATACAGCACATGGAACATTCTTATGAAATCTATTCAAAACAGAGAAGCTTGACAACAGGGGTTACCACAGCCACCCTGGGGCCCACAGATAAGTCTGCCCTTGGCGATGTCGGTTAGTTTCCTGCGCTGCTGCAGTATACAGCAGGGCGCAGACATGAAGCCAGGGTCAGGCTGAGAAGTACTTAAGTCGGCTGAATCCTCCGGTGTTCAGTGCGGTCAGGTGCAGTATCATTATATCTCACGCCGTGCCACTAAGAACTGAATGAGTAGAGGAGCTGTGAGCAGAAAAAGTAGGTAAGTCTGGACTGGAACCAGATGGATGCTTAATGCAGTGACTGGAACCAGAAAGACACAGGCAGGCTAAAAAGACTGAGAGACACTGGGGTGCTGAAGCTACAGTGGGGCTTGAGAGGCACAGGGAAGCTGGAGAGAAACAGGGGTCCTACAGTCAGAGAGACATGGTGACTGGAGCCATTGAGACACAGGGGGCCTGGATCCAGTAAGACACAGGGGGCCTGGAGCCAGTGAAACACAGGACAACTGGAGAGACATAGGGGGCCTGAAGAGACACATGAGGGCTGGATAGACACAGGGGGAGACACAGGGTAACTGGAGAGATACAGGGAGCCTGGAGTCAAAGAGTCACAGAGGGGCTGGTGCCGGAGAGACATAGGGCCTTAAGCCATTGAAACACAGGGATTGTTTAGCTGGTGAGAAACAGGGGGCCTGAGGCCAGTGAGAAAGAGGGAGCTGGAGCTGGAGAGACACAGGGGTGCTTGAGCTGGAGAGAAAGGGAGATTGGAGCTGGAGAGACATGGGGGCCTGGAGAGACATAGGGGCCTGGAAAGACACAGGGGGCTATATCCAGAGAGGGAGAGACAGGAAGCATGAGGCTGGAGAGCCACAGGGAGCATTTAGTGTTGGAGAGGCCTGGGGGGTAGTGCTGGAGTGGCACAGAGGGGATGAAACTGGAAAAACAGGGAGGGTGATGCTGGAAAGACACAGGGGTGGATGAGGCTGGAAGAACTTGGGGGAAGGGGTTGGAGATTATGCACAACTGACAGGATTAGAAGAAAAGACTGGGGACAGTAATCTTCATTAAGACACCAATTCAGAACAACTACAAAAAATAAAAAAATTACTGATACAAATTGTACCAATTTAGCAAACATTTTAATAAGATAAAATTTTTGATCCGGGAAATTCACATTTTGCCCTGCACCATATGCCTGATTCAGTCCCGGTCGCAAGCGTTGTGCGCTCGCAACCGGGTCGATGGAGGGCCAGTGCGCACTGCGGGTGCGTGAGCCCCGGAGTAAGCACAAAAATCGCTCGCTCCGGGACTCACTACAAAAGGGGCGGCTGTCGATGTTGATTGACAGCTCGACCCCCTTTGTAGGCGTGGCCAGGAAGTGGCTGCCCAAATGGAGGCATTCCCAAGCGAACGCCTGCCATTTGTGGGCGGCCTCACTGACATCACCAGTGATGCCAGTGAGAGAGCTTCCGGCTCTGTGAGAGCCGAAAGCTCTCTGGGGCTTGTGGCCACGAGACCCTACCACAAGGGTGTCGTCGCAAGCCCGATGGTCACGATGGTCTTGACATCGCGACCATCATCATGGCCGCTCGCATAAGCTGTGGGTGGTCACCCACAGCTATGCGAGCGGCCAAGAGGCCGCAACTTAAAAACCAAGCGCTTGCCCTGATTCAGAGCGAGCGCTCGCTTTTTGCGAGCGCCTCTGAATCAGGCCCCATATCTCTTCTGTTACTATTTATTATGTAGTTGAACCTTGGTTACATGATGATGACACTGGTTATATTTCTACGCAAACAGGCATCTTCCAGACAATGTGATCCCTACAATGTAAATACTGACTGAAGACACTATCTGTCAAGGGAGACTCAAATTCTTCAGAGATTACCCGTTGCAAAGAAACCACAAGAAAGGTAAGAAAAAGACTATTCACCCACAATCAGAACTCAGTTTGCATACACAGAAACTCATTGTGTATTAAGAGTAGAATGGCCAAGGGGGAGCAGCTGCGCATGCCCAGCCTCAGCAGCTCCTCCTATGGGCCTTTGCAGAGCACGTGAGTCACTCCTCACTCACACAGTAGGTGACAGTTTATATATAAAATGTAAAGTGAATGGCTGCAGGTGTGGGAGCTAACTAGCCTCCAGAATCTTTAGAGATTTTGAAAGTGTGAAATACATTTTAGATACTTTATTAACACACCTGCCACCAGCTGAGAGACTTATCTATATGGTGGTTTCTATGCAAAGGGGAACCTCTGAAGAAATTGAGCCTCCCTGGACAGACAGTGGGCCTGATTCAGCATGGATCGCTATTATGATCGTAGCTGCGATAACGAACGCAGTTCTACTGCAAAAATATGCTAATGCCTGCCACAGCTTTGCCAGCATAGAGACGCCCACTACTGCTTTCTCACATCTGTAATACCTCGCAGTCCTGCGTATACATCGGTAACATCGAATAACATCGGACCCTCACGTAGAATTACAGCAGCTCTGACCTGTCTCAGAAATTGCAAGTCTCATCGCACGCAGTGAGTGCTCAAGCTGTGTATGCCATCGCAGTAGCTAGTTTATGCATGCCCATGTAATGGTGTTCAAATGGACTGGCACGCCTGCGTTTTTCCAACCACTCCCCCATCACCACCCCCAAACTCTGACATCCCATCACTCACTCTGCGATGGCTTTCTATCTCCGTGCATGATCGCAATGCAATCGCAATGCTAACCTGCACACTGCATTGCATACGCATGCGCAGTACGCACCATTGGCAGATCTGTGTACATGGTTGCAATTGTGATAAGTGATGAATCAGGCCCAGTGTCTTGAGTTGGCATTCATTAAGGAGAAACCGTCTGTTTGCATAGGAATATAGCCAGTGTCAATCGATCAGATTTTGAGGTAGTTCTGGGGTATGGCAAAATGTGAATTTTCCAAATAAAACGATTTAGTATTTTTAAACTGTGGCCCTGATTCAGAGACGGGCGCTCTGACAGAGCGCTCGCTCTGAATCAGGGCCATCCCTGCTCCTTTTTGGAGCGGCCTCCTGGACGCTCGCATAGCTGTGGGTGACCACCCACAGCTATAGAGAGCCAAAAGCACTCCCACTGACATCACTAGTGATGTCAGCGGGGCAGGACCCAGATGGTAGGCGTTCCCATGGAAACACCTCCGTCTGGGCAGCCACGCCCCGGCACGCCCACCAAAGGGGGCGTGCTGTCAATCACCATCGACAGCACAACCCCTTTGGTGCAAGACCTTGTTATTCGGGTCTCGCGCATGCACACGAAGGAGCCGCCTCCGTCGTGCGCATGCGCACTTGGGCACTATTGACCCACTTGCAAGCGATCAGCGCTCGCGAGCGGGTCAGAATCAGGCCCTGTGTTTGCTAATTAGGCATATCATTGGTGTCTTAATGAAGATTACTTTGCTCCAGGCTTTTACTTCTAACCCTGCCATTTGTGAATATTCTTCAGCTTATGCCCTCTGTGTTTCTCCAGCTCATGCCCCCCTATGACTTGCCAGCCATCGCCTCCTGTGTCTATTCATTCATTGCCCTTTGTGTACCTCTTGCTCATGCTCCCCTTGTGCAGCTCCTGTTTGCAGCTCCTCTTCCCTTCCTAGATGTGACATCATAATGTCACACACTGCGTCACAAAACAAAACTCCACCAGGGTGCCAGAAGTTGGCTGTAAATGTTTTGGTAAAAGATTTTCCTCCCTTCATGCCTATACCCTGCTGAAAGTGCAGCCTGAGCCTGCCCTGCTCCTGGTCTGTTTCCAACACTGAGTTGTCAGGGTTCTTTGGAATCTCAGAGCCCAGTACAAGTCTCACTCATCTGTTATTGGAGCTAGGGCTGTTATACCCAGAAGGGAGGCCCACGTTTTAATTCGTGGGCCTTACCCCCTCCTTCCCCTGAGGAAGCCAGCTCTAGTACCAACTGGCATGGGGGCTTGTTGAAACAATGGTGGGGGCGCCCACACAGTATGTTTCCCCCTTTATGGTTCTACCAGTGTGGGCTGGTCAAAGCCTAGAGCTGGTTAGTCTGAAATCAGAAGGACCCTACAGTCTTCATCCCCTCTAGATATTTCATTACCAGTTTAGACTATTATCAATTAGGGAGGGGAACCCCATGCTGGTTGTTTTTTGTTTGTTTTTTTCAGATCTTAAAGATCTGTGCAATGCTTTTGGCAAACCTGCCAGGTTATTTATTTGTGTGTCTTTGGGTTTTTATTACTATAATGGGAAAAATATTGATGTGTTAGGTTTACAGGGAAATCAGGGAAAAGCTGGGAAGCTGAGCACAGCTGGGTTAGAACTGATCTGAAATGTATATCAATTTATATGTAATAATGCTATAGTTATCCACAATTGCAGAGGAAATTACTATTATGAATAAACAATAGTCACTCATGTCATACTTGCCAACTCTCCCTCATTGTCAGGGAGACTCCCTGAAATATTAGCAATCTCCCTGAAGAGTCTAGTAATCTCCCTCATTTCATCCTTACCCCCATTATGAAGCTGTTATATTAAAAAACAGAGATATATACATTCAAATGGGATCATTAGTGTCATTTCCTTGCATTGGTTATTATAAGGCACAATGGCCCTCATTCAGAGCCGTACGCTCTGAGCAGAGCGCACGCTCTGAATGAGGGCCGGGCTCCATGAAAATGGAGCGTCCTCATGGACGCTCGTATAGCTGTGGGTCACCACCCACAGGCTATACGAGCGTGCATTTTGATGGGCGCGATGGTCGTGACCATCGCGACCATCGAAATTGCGAGCCGGAGCCTGCGGTTGAGGTTTTCAACCGCAAGCTCCGGAGTGATTTTGGCTCTATCAGAGCCAAAATCACTCCCACTGACATCACTAGTGATGTCAGTGGGCCGGCTTTTGACGGGAGGCGTTCCCGTGGGAACGCCCCCGTCAGGGAGGCACTCCCCCGGAACGCCTACCAAAGGGGGCGTGCTGTCAGAAAAACATTGACAGCACGCCCCCTTTGATCGGACACAACGAGCGAAGGACTTTCCTTCGCTCGTCGCGTCTGGCGCATGCGCACGACGGAGCTCCCTCCGTCGTGCGCATGCTCAGTCCATAACATCGACCCACTTGCGAGCGGACAGCCGCTCGCGAGTGGGTCTGAATCAGGCCCCATGATCCCAATGAATTTCTGAAAAGTATAAGTATGTTTTCATCAACAAACAGATCTTACTAACTGCTTTTGGGTTGGTTTACATTTGGATGTAAGTTAGGTTTAGGACACGCCTCTCAGATTTATCAGTACACGCCCACTGTAACACGCGCTCATAGGTGCTGCTTTCACAATCTCCCTGAAATGCTTTTTTAAAAGTAGGCAAGTGTGACTCATGTGGAGGTGCTCCCCTGAGAGTACATGTGTTAATGTTAAGAAGACAAAAGAAGAAAAGGAACTCTCATCTTTGCTGGGGGCACTCTTAGACAAAATATTCAAATATAACATTTATTATGTATGTTAAAATGATCTTAACAATAATCAAACAACGTAGAACACATAAAAAAGTATCAAACGATGATACAGCGATAATATGAATAATAAATAGTATGATATTACTGAGTGTTAATACTGAGTAGTATAGGCAGCAGTCATGTTCAAGTAAATAGGCAACTCTCTGTATATAATCTGTAGTAAGAAAATATATAATACCTGGTAATTGCTTAAATAGAGTTACCTAGTATAGTCTTCTAATAGACCAATATGTAGTTTTCATATTTTCGTCTGATACTTTTTTATATGTTGTATGTTGTTTGTTTGTTGTTAACATCATTTTAACATACATAATAAAAGTGATATTTTAATATTATGTCGAAAAATATTGATGGTCATTTGTTTTATTCTTTACCAAAGTATGTTTTCTCTGCGGTTTTATATATATATATATATATATATATATATGCCACAACATATCACCCCAGAGCAGCGGTGGGTTTTAGGTGGCCCTGCAGCTGCTGTGGGACTATACATTCCAGCATGCCCTACCACTGTTTTGCTATCAGGGCATGCTAAGACTTTGGCAGCTGGGATATGTAGATCAACAGTAGCGGGTGGACCGCTTATTGCCTACACCTGCCCTAGACACACGACCTCTGGTGTCTGTGGCAAATAGGGTACTGTCCTTATTTATTTAATTTATTTATTAACAGTTATTTTATAGCAGTAGCATATTCCGTTGCTAAATAAACAAAATATATTGCTTCATTATAAATATGCCCTGAGACAAAATTGCATGGTAACAGAAACTAGAACATGGTGCAATATTGTAGGGAATGAAATGTACAAAGCAGGCATTTCTAAGTGATAAAAAATTGCATACCAATCTATTTATGCTAATAATGTTAAAAAAGGAACACATAGGAGGTGAGTTGGACGTATCTGTGAAACTGACGCATCTAACGATTTCGGACCATCTGCACATACGTCACAATTGCAAAACATGGTGTGAACATGCACCGCACAATGGGTCCAAAGTTGCAAATAAGTGCATGCGTGTTGCATCATGTGCGAATGGAGATTAACGTGAAGAAGGCATTTCGCGGTGGTGAGTATGAAGATGTACAGAGGGTGGTGGCCCAACAGGGGTTCCAAGACGGGGGACGGCTACTAATTGCCTGGGCCCGGGCTTGTCACACCCCCCCTTTATTTGTGCCTGGGCTGAGGGGTTCATAGCGCCCCCCTCCCCAGCACGCAGCGCCGATTAGCGGCGCTGCAAAAGGGGTTTTAGTTTTAGGGGTTTTTTTCGAAAGGGGTGTGCCACACCTCCCAATATTAGGCCATGCCCCCTTCCCTGGGCCCAGGCCAGCTGTCTATGCCCCTGTGGATATGTATCTAAAGTTTTGTACGATTCAGGGTCTTACATACGGAGAAGGAAATCCTGTTTCTGACAGATCTCCTGAACTTAGCATGAGGCTGCTGCAAGTGCTGATACTAATGATGACGGTTGTGTCTGCGTACACTAGAACAGTGGGCGGGATATTCTTGCACTTTCAGACGCACAGATTTGTGACTTACTTGGCTGATTGTCACATTAGCATAAGAAAGTAAGTACAATGCCGTGTCTGTGGGGAAAAGCAGATGCAGAAGTGTCTGACTCAGAAGCATGCCCATACTGTATATGTAAAAAAATAAACATAGTGCTAATTTATTCATTACATTTTATACTGAAAATTATTTTCACATTGTGTACATGCCAATGTCATTTTCATTGTATAAATAAATCATAATAACTTTGCTTAGTAAGCTAGTCCGCTCAGTTTTCCTGATCAGAAGGTTTCCATGTGATTATATGGAGTATTGTAAAATAGTAGCAGTTTATCAAGGGTTTGGGGGGGGAACAATGACTACAGCCCGAAGGTGTGAAATGAAATTAGCACTTGTACGATTCAGGCACACAAAAAGGAACCAAGCAGCTCATTATCAGTAAAAATTCTGGGTTAGCTTAGTGTGAAGCTGTTTTGATCACAGCATCTATTTCCCACCATGTCCTTCTTGGGTTGGCAGAACTAATTAGCTTGGAAAAAATTGACACCTTCTTGATGAACTGGGAATCCACCCCTACTACCATCCTTTAACGTAAAGATGTTTGGAGATCAAAGAGACCAGAACTCTTCACCATGAACCTCACTAGTTATTAACACCGCTGTGGCAAGTTGAGCTACAGACCTAAGCTTATAGTCTGGCAATTGTGAAGATAAATAACCAGCGGGGCTAAAGGAGCAGGTGGGATGATGGTTTCAGATTCCAAAAGGCTGCTCTGTAGTAGCTATTGCAGCCAGGTGAGAAGTCCAAATGACCATTTCCTCTGCAGCAAATGAAGCTTGGTGTTTACCATTAAAGAGGGGAACTTGGCTTTTGCTTTTAACTCTATACCTTACCGCTACTTTTTCTCACACTACCAGATTAGCAATTAGATAAAAGAATAATCCTGCGAAAGACTGTTGATAGATGTATGTGAGCATACACATGCATTTAGCTGTATATAATATTGACTTCAAACACTGTATGAAACAAATCATGGTAGATTTCACAATGCTTTTTAGCTTCTATTATTATTAGTGATGTTGTTATATTAAATAGGTAACAAATCTACACATAATCATAACAATATGATATAATAACAAAAATATTAATACAAATATAATAATGCACCCTGTTGTGCATAAGGATAGTATAAGAAATATAAGGACATTATAAATCACTGTAGAGTTTTACCACCAAATAAAATATGAGGCCGTCGGTATGCATAGCCATACACAAATATACATAAACAAATACACATAATAGTGTGCCAAACAAAAAATATAATTCAGTATTTTAGTGGTGCAGGGGAGCTTAGTGCCTCTTTATAGTCAAATATTTCTCTGGGTCTGGTATGGGAGGTCGATAGTGACGATGTCACCAGTCAGTCTCTATGTTAACCTCTGTATGCTGGTAC
Source organism: Taudactylus pleione (assembly GCA_031769625.1). Classification (NCBI taxonomy): domain Eukaryota; kingdom Metazoa; phylum Chordata; class Amphibia; order Anura; family Myobatrachidae; genus Taudactylus; species Taudactylus pleione. The sequence continues at coordinate 3,491,864 of JAUIMM010000759.1, read as the reverse complement.
TACTTAGAGCATTCCTCCCATGTGGTTGTTACAACTTTAAACATGTAAGTGGCATGTGTAAAGTTATAACACATGCACAGATGAAATATTGTAAGTAGTAATTCAGCCATGTCGGGAACTCGGCACTGGCAAACTGAGATCGACATCATCACTGTTGACCTCTGACTGCATAGCATTTCTGTCATCCTCATAAACTTGTGCAACGGCTGTTTTGCATTGAACTGTTTATTAATATTATCATTATCTTTTATTTATAATGCACCACAAAGTGTCTGCAGCGCCGTTTATCCAATACCACAATTCAGTAATTGTAGAGTAGCAATAAAAATAATTGCCTTTGCAAAAGAATCAAAGTTGCTTAGAACACTACTGTATGTGAAAACATGTAAGTCAGTAAATAATAATGGGGAAGAAAGTTAAATAAAAATGTAAGACAGAATTAAAATAATGTTATATTTGTATCGCCTGTCATAACATGAGATTGACAGATATACTGTAGAAGTAATGTTAGGCAGAATCATACTGTTGTATAGATTGAATGGGCCCGTAAAGAAGAAGCTAAGTTTTCAGTTTCGGGTGGAGCTGAAGGTTACTATAATAAAAAAATGTTTGAAAGCAGACTTCAGGTGGATATAACATATAAAATAGCTGCTATTAGTAAAGTTCTGAACTCAACTCTACAATTATTTTCTGGTTGAGGTATCCAACTACCAGTAGCAGACTTTACTTGCTGATAACATCATCAAAGCATCAAAAAATAGTGGAGACTAATTTTTTACTTCCCTATAGTCTGGCCCCAATACTGGGGCTACTTACAACTGAGCTGGTGGTGCCCTTTCTAATGTTTTGTGCACACCAAGTCGACGGGTTGGCCGAAAGGCTAACCCACCAACCTATCTGATGATTGGTAAATGTATACACACTTACCAATCGTCGGCCCAAAAGCTCAACTGCCCGCCCAGTTGAGTTGTCAATCACCGCCAGGTCCCTGCAGCATGTGTATGGGCAATTGGCAGGTCGCCGGTACAAACCAGCGGATGACCGATATGTCTTTCAGATATATCAACCATCTGCTGTTCTGCACAGCAGATCGGATATGTCTGTGAATGACATCATTCACAGACATATCCACTGTACACACCCAGCGATGCACTATAGGGGGTAAATTTACTAAGAATCAAGAATGGTCGAGTTTAATCTCAATTTGCCTTGTCGAATCTCGGCTGATTTTCCCACTTTTCATCTCTCAAATTTACTAAGAAGTGAGTTTAGCTGAAAGTGAGATGGCCGATGGTGTAGCAGATCGAGATATCTCCCCCGAGTTGCAAGTGAAGATGAGGTTACTCACCCGAGATTGCAGTGTTTTCTCTCTCTGCAAATCTCCGCCGAGCTAGCAGTCTGCACATATCAGTGAGATATGTGCAGGTTGCTTGTGTGTTAGACCTGTAAAAAATGGGTTAAAAAAAATGACGTGGGGTCCACCCCCAAAAGCATAACCAGCCTTGGACTTTTCAGGTTGTCCTGGTACCTAAAATTATGGGGAAACGAGTAGAGTTCCTCCGTAATTTAGGTATCAGCACCAGGCTGCAGGGCCAGTCCTGGCTTTAAATATAGGGGGAAAAAATCACATAGGGGTCCCTCTACTGTATATTTAAAACCAGCACCAGACCAAAAAACGACTGGAGTGTAATGCCACAGCCAGGAGACCCTATTACCGGGTCTCCAGGGCCAAAACATTCTCACCCAAGCTGCTTAGGCCAAGCCGGGGATCTCAGGGGAGGTTTCCCCCTCTCCTAAAACCCCAGGCTTGGTCTGAAGTCCAGGGCTCTTCCCCACACCCCTGGGCTGTGGGTACGGGGGTAATAAAGTGTTAAATTTAATCAAACTATTGTATTTTACAGTGAAACTACAGGTGCCAGCATGCCTGCCCTTTGGTATCCCTACAGAGACCAGCGCAAGGCTGGAGGTGAGTATAGGATCTTTGTTGCAGGTACTCCCATTGGATTCTACGGGGACAAGGGGACAGAAACATCTGGCAGAAGGTAAGTATGTGTGATTGAGGTATGTGTGTAATAAACTTGTACTAAATACGGTGTGTGTTTATTGTCTATATTTTAACTATTTATTTTACAGTGGAGGTACAGGTGCCAGCCGCCTGCTGGCACTTATAGTTCCACAAGTGCCAAAGGGCAGGCTGGCTGGCACCTGTAGTTCCACTGTAAAATACAATAGTTTACTTTGATTTTACACTTTATTATCCCAGTACCCACAGCCCAGGGGTGTGGTGAAGAGCCCCGGGCTTCAGACCAAGCCTGGGGTTTTGGGAAAGGGAGAACCCCTTTTTTAGGGGGTCCCCACCCCCCCTTAGATCCATGGCTTGGCCTGACCAGCTTGGGGTGAGAATGCTTTGGCCCTGGAGACCCGGTAATAGGGTCTCCTGGCTATTGGCATTACACCCTGGTTGGTTTGGTCCGGTGCTGGTTTTAAATATAGAGGGACCCTACGCAATTTTTTCCCCCTATATTTAAAACCAGGACTGGCCCTGCAGCCTGGTGCTGGTAACTACATTACAGTGGAACCCTACTCATGTTGTTCCCCATAATTTTATGTACCAGGACCGGCTGACAAGTCTGGGCTGGTTATGCTTTTGGGGGTGGACCCTACGTCATTTTAAAAAAAAATTAACCCTAATTTAACTATTTACAGGCAGAAACATACCCAAATCACACTGAACGGTGTTTCTGGCAAACTCGCAGCTCTGGAGGTGAGTGTTTAAAACTTCAATTTGGCAGAGAGTTTGCTGACATCTCACCCGAGTTTGTAATCTCGATGCCTGGTAAATTCATGAGCTGTATCTTTTAGGTGAAAAGTACTTCCGAGATTGCCCGATGGTGATAAGATTCGAGTTTGCTATCTCACCCGAGTTTTACGAGTGAGAAGAGAGAAATCTCTCTCTAACACACCCGACTTTGCCTTTAGTAAATTTGCGAGTTGAAAAACATACCTAAACTCTCCTGAGACTGACATCTCGACCAATCTTGATTCTTAGTAAATGTACCCCTAGATATATCGCCCGTTCATTTATCGTTGTGTACCCAGCTTAAGCTTCAGTCTCTGCTTTTAGTTGGAGCCTGTCAGCACTATATCACAACTCATTGATGCGCCAAATTAAGTGAACAGTGGGTTATAGCCTGATAACTATCTTTGAAGTCTAATTTTCTGCTGCCTGTGGCTTTATTGGGTGGCATTGAATGCTGCTCCATCTGGGTGCAACAGAGATCAACCAGCTCTGTCCCTGGTCGTTATTGGTCTGAGTTATTTGCGCACAGTTAGGCGCGAGTCTCCTGTGCTTTCAATTTAGCTGTGTGAGGCATGGGTGTATCTATAACACCCTACACCCATGGATGACCCTTAACTGTATCTCAGCACAGCAATAATCACTGATAAAATGGTGCCCACCAGAAAACAGCTTGTGGGGTCCATTTACTAAGCCTTGGATGGATATAAAGTACCAGCCAACTAGCTCCTGTCATTTTTCAAACACAGCCTATGACATGGCACTTAGGAGCTGATTGGCTATTAGTTTATCTCTGTTTAGTTTATCTGCATCCAAGGCTTAGTAAATAGACCCTTATATCCCTAATAGAGGACCACCCAAAGTGGTCCCAAAGCAGGACCGTAACTATTTGTGTGGAAATGGTGCCACGGCACAGAGGCCCTGATTCAGAGCTGGACGCTCTGACAGAGCGCTCGCTCTGAATCATGGCCGTCCTTCTTGATTTTTAGAGCGGCTTCCTGGCCACTCGTATAGCTGTGGGTGACCACCCACAGCTATAGCGAGCAGCCAGGAAGATGGTCGCGATGGTCAAGACCATTGCGACCATCGGGCTTGCGATGAGACCCTTGTGGTAGGGTCTCGTTTCTGCAAGCCCTGGAATGCTTTCGGCTCAAACAGAGCCGAAAGCACTCCCACTGACATCACTTGTGATGTCAGTGGGGCCGGCCCCAGACGGCAGGTGTTCCCATGGGAACACCTCCATCTGGGCAGCCATGCCCCCGGCACGCCCACCAAAGGGGACGTGCTGTCACTCAACATCGACAGCACGCCCCCTTTGGTACGAGACCCGGAGCAACAGTTTGCCCGTCGCTATCCGAATCTCGCATATGCGCACGATGGAGCCGGCTCCATCGTGCGCATGTGCACTGGGCCATCATCGACCCGCTTGCGAGCACTCAGCGCTCGCGAGCGGGTCTGAATCAGGCCCAGAGTGTGGGGCCCTGTAGGCGGCACCGTTGCTGCCCAATGGTCCTTATATCTGGAACAAGGGTGTCTGAAACAGTACCCTGCAGTCAGAATCCTCTGG